>CM042249.1:53964096-53981596 GCA_023566225.1 Romanogobio albipinnatus
ACTCTCACCTTCACACTCGCACACACACACACACACATACACTCACTCACTCTCACCTTCACACTCGCACACACACACACATACACTCACTCACTCTCACCTTCACACTCGCACACACACACACGCACACAATCACTCACATTAACACACACACACTCACGCATACTTACACACTCACTCACTCACTCACACACACACATTTACACTCACACACACACACCTACACTCACACACTCACTCACTCACACGCATACACACACACACTTACTCACTCACACTCACCCACATACACAGACACACACATACACTCACTCACTCTCACCGTCACACTTTCGCGCACACACACTCACTCTCACCTTCACACTCACACACACACACACACACACTCACTAACTCACTCTCACTTTCACACCTCCACACACATACACTCACTCACACATTCACACTCGCATTGCGCACACATACACACACTCACATCACATCACACACTCACACACACATCACACACTCACACACACACTCACACTACACACACACTCACGCATTCACACACACTCACACTACACACACACTCACGCATTCACACACACACACACACACACACACACACAAATAGAGATTAAAGAACAAAAATTGATCCAAAAGTAAGTTTTCTGAGTTGAAACTCTTCGGAGTAAACAAGCACTGCGCTCTCTGCCTCCAGGTGGACCCTATTGAGTGTTTGGGGAGATGAGGGGATATAGTCTGTTTATGGTTTAGTCTCTTTCTCTCAGGTCATATTTGCCTGTTGCACATAAATCAATATTGTTGCTTTCATCTGCCTCCTTAGGATGCTTCAAACCCACACACACACATTGACTAAAGGTGCATAGGTAGCCGGAGGTCCAGCTCAAGGAGAAGATCAAGGCATTAATCTCTGGCGTGTCTCACATGATTTAGCTTCTCGAATGATTTCTGTTATGTGATGGAATATGTCAGAATACCATTACTGGCCACACATGTAATATTAATATGTGTCAGGAGGTCAGCACTCTTGCTGTTATGATGGACGTGTTCATGCAGTACAAAGTCAGCAAGATACTCTTTTGAAAATAATGCGAGCAGACCGCTGACACTGCCCGAGGCCTCTGATAAAATCCCAGAAAACAAAAGATGAAACCTCGTTTAGATCAAACGTGCATCGGCTATTGATCAAGGACTACAGGACAGAGTTCATTGTTTTGACGCTGGTGAGCAGAAACTGCTGGCAGATCTGAAGGTGCGAGTCCCACATCAGCGTGTGCCGAGATGCTGGAGTGGTTCTTCTTGTACTTCTGAACATCAGAGGTGATCGCAGAACACCGGCTGTGCCACGCTGGGTCCGGATGAAAGACGCCAGCGGAGCATCTGAACATCCACTGAAGTGTGTTTGACTGTGAATAACTCACCACTAGGGTTATATGGCTGGTTGCCGGGGTGTTGTTATGCCTTTGCTATAGTGTTTCTTCTGGTCGAGTGTGGCTCGAGTCCCTCCTTCAACATAACTCAAATCATTAATGCTAACTATGAGTGATAGCACTATGTATGTGGCACTTTCGTATATGTGGCGTTCCTCAGGGTTCGATTTTGGGACCGCTGCTGTTCTCTGTATATGCTTCCTCTGAGCTCTTTTTCTGAAGTATAGTATTTCATACCATTGTTATGCCGATTATCTTCAGTTTTATTTTCCTGTGAGCTTAGATGAAACGTCCTCTGGACAAAGTACAGGAATGTTACATTGACATGAAGTTCTGGCTTTGAGTTTCTCCAATTAAAGGATTGTGGGTACTCCCATATCACCTACATTTGCTGGTCAGCTAGGTTTCCTGTCCTTAAAGGGGTCATGAACTGCATTGTTGTATGATGTTTTCTGGGGTGCACTTATAATGTTTGAATGATTTTTTTCATCAAACATTGTCATTGTCAAAGGCATTTTTCCTTCCCTGATTTTAGCCTCTGATTTGAATGCTCTGTTTGAAGGGGCGTGTCTGATGTGAGACTTCAGTGTGAACGCCCACTGCTGTGATTGACAGCTGTGAGACTTCAGTGTAAACGCCCACTGCTGTGATTGACAGCTGTGAGACTTCAGTGTAAACGCCCACGGCTGTGATTGGCTGCTGTGAGACTTCAGTGTAAACGCCCACTGCTGTGATTGACAGCCGTGAGACTTCAGTGTAAACGCCCACTGCTGTGATTGACAGCCGTGAGACTTCAGTGTAAACGCCCAATGCTGTGATTGACAGCTGTGAGACTTCAGTGTAAACGCCCACGGCTGTGATTGACAGCCGTGAGACTTCAGTGTAAACGCCCACTGCTGTGATTGACAGCCGTGAGACTTCAGTGTAAACGCCCACTGCTGTGATTGACAGCTGTGAGACTTCAGAGGAAACGCCCACTGCTGTGATTGACAGCTGTGAGACTTCAGTGGAAACGCCCACTGCTGTGATTGACAGCTGTGAGACTTCAGTGTAAACGCCCACTGCTGTGATTGACAGCCGTGAGACTTCAGTGGAAACGCCCACTGCTGTGATTGACAGCTGTGAGACTTCAGTGTAAACGCCCACTGCTATGATTGACAGCTGTGAAACTTCAGTGTAAACGCCCACTGCTGTGATTGACAGCCGTGAGACTTCAGTGTAAACGCCCACTGCTGTGATTGACAGCCGTGAGACTTCAGTGTAAACGCCCACTGCTGTGATTAACAGCTGTGAGACTTCAGTGTAAACGCCCACTGCTGTGATTGACAGCCGTGAGACTTCAGTGTAAACGCCCAATGCTGTGATTGACAGCCGTGAGACTTCAGTGTAAACGCCCACTGCTGTGATTGACAGCTGTGAGACTTCAGTGTTAACGCCCACTGCTGTGATTGACAGCTGTGAGACTTCAGTGTAAACGCCCAATGTTGTGATTGACAGCCGTGAGACTTCAGTGTAAATGCCCAATGTTGTGATTGACAGCCGTGAGACTTCAGTGTAAACGCCCACGGCTGTGATTGACAGCCGTGAGACTTCAGTGTAAACGCTCCCCGGGGCTGTGATTGACAGCCGTGAGACTTCAGTGTAAACGCTCTCCGGGGCTGTGATTGACAGCCGTGAGACTTCAGTGTAAACACCCAATGTTGTGATTGACAGCTGTGAGACTTCAGTGTAAACGCCCAATGCTGTGATTGACAGCTGTGAGACTTCAGTGTAAACGCCCACGGCTGTGATTGACAGCCGTGAGACTTTAGTGTAAACGCCCACTGTTGTGATTGACAGCTGTGAGACTTCAGTGTAAACGCCCTCTGCTGTGATTGACAGCTGTGAGACTTCAGTGTAAACGCCCACGGCTGTGATTGACAGCCGTGAGACTTCAGTGTAAACGCCCAATGTTGTGATTGACAGCTGTGAGACTTCAGTGTATGAAGTCTCACATATGAATATATATATATTCAAGCTTTTGTTACCCTCGAATAATCGTGATTAATCGACTAATTGATTAATCGTATATAATTTAATATTTTGTTAAAACAACCTAAATACATGAATTCATACCGGCAAAATGGGTTAATCATGATTAATCGATTTAACATATACAAACTTTTGTTAGACGTGATTAATCGTGATTAATCGATTTGACAGCACTCGTTTTTATTTATTTCCAGTTAATAATTTTAGTTTAAAAAACTTAAACTTTTTTTCAGTCAACATTTCTTTTTAGGTTTTTAAACTAATATTTATTTTTTATTTCATATTTATTTCTTTTAAGAGAAATGTTTGTAATAGTTTTAGTTAATGTCTCATTGTGTAGTTTAATGTTCCCAAGAAACTGCAGAAGAAATGTGAGGAAAAGGTTTAATAATCACTGAATAACCCTCTCAGGATGAGTGAACGGATCAGAAGATTTCATTCACACATTAAGACCCCGAACCACAGTGTGATTTCCAAACAAACTGAAATTTGCTCACACACATACACACACACACACACACACACACACACACACACACACACACACACACACACACACACACACACACACACACAACGTATTAACCTAATGACTGAATTTGATATTATAGAGCTGGCAGTGTGTTTCAGAGTTAATGAACAGCATACACACATCTCTCAATTGTGATTATCTCTGCAGATTTCCTATCAGCGTAATTTCTAATTGGTTCTAGGATTGACTGTTTTAAGAGCGTGTGTTGAACATGATCTGGCCTGAGGAGACGGCGGACCTCTTCACTCCATTAATGAGGGAATCATGTGGATGTGTGTTTGCACACTGATGTGCTTTGATGTTGGATTTACTTGCCATCAGTGCGTCTATTGATCGGCTGTTAGATAGTGCTGCTCACATCAAAGACTAGTTAACAGCGACACCTCATCACCCAAGAATGCGCTGAAGCCACACACACATAAAACTTTGTTTCTCAAATGATATTGACTTTGTGTGTTGTAAAATTTACTGCTAATCATTGAGAAGACGATGCATAAAGGTTTTTTTTTTAATTTAATCTTTTTTTTTATTGACAAAACAGTACCACGCATAACTTAGAAGGAAATAAAATATGTGTATAATTGGAAAGAGAAATGCAATGTCTCCGTTACAGCGGTAAGACATCAGGGAGTTTCATAAGAGATCTCAACAATGTCTCAAACGGCTGTAATCATAAAGTCAAATATCTCAATATGAACTGAGCTGCTTATTTTATAGCTCTAGACTCTTACTGTAAGACACTTATTGACTGTAAAACATGCTTCATGCACATTTAACTAGTTTTACAGTCACAATATATTTTATTAACACTAAATAAACCAGACTACACTAGTTACACCGATGAACGTCATTTTTAAAGCATCAGATTTCAGCTTTTTACTGTGTTTTAGGAAACACTTTAATAAGGTTTAATTTGTTCAGATTAGTTAACTACATTAGTTAACGCAAACTAATAATGAACAATACTTCTACAGCAATTATGTTAATTTCAACATTTACTAAGACGTTTTTACGATCAAAAGTTGTATGTTAACATTAGTAAACAAACATGAACAATCAATTATCAACTATTTTTATTAACTAAAATTGACAAAGATTAATAGATTAAACCTTATTGTAAAGTGTTATGGTGTATCATTGATATTTCAGTTTTTATTTTAGTTAATTATGGTTTTATTCATATTTTGAATTACTTTTATTTTTTATATATTTTTATTTTTTAAGTTAATTTTAGGTAAAATGTTAAGTAATGTCATTTTATTGGGTTCTTTTTAATATTGCTATTCAGGTTTAATTTATTTTTATTTCTATAGTCAAATCGATTAATCACATCTAATATAAAAGTGTGCTTTGATTGTGTGTGTATATATATATATATATATATATATATGGTATGTACACATAAAAACTTTTATGTTAACCTAAATACATGGTTTATACCAACAAAATAAATGTTTAATACAAATGACATCATTAATCATGATTAATTGATTTAAAATATACAGATTTGTATATTAGTTGTGATTAATCGGTTTATCTGTTAATCGATTATTAGAGTATTATTTAATATTTCTGAATCATCCTAACTACATGAATTTATACCAATAAAATATTTTTATACAAATGAAATTAAATAATCGCGATTAATCAATGTAACATATTCAAACTTTTATGCTAGATGTGATTAATCACAATTAATCGGTTAATACATTTATTGAGTATAATTTAATATTGCTGATCAATTTCATCCTAAATACATGAATTTATACCAACAAAATATTTGCATACAAATAAAATCATGATTAATTGATTTAACATATGCAAACTTTTATGTTAGATGTGATTCATCACAATTAATCGGTTAATCAATTAATCAAGTTGTATTTAATATTGATTATCAACCTAAATACGTGAATTTATCCCAACATAATTCATTATTGAAATTGATTAATCATGATCAATCGATTTAGCATATACAAACTTTTATGTTATATGCGATTAATCACGGTTTATCGATTAATCGAGTATTGTTTAATATTGCTGAATCAACAAACATACATTAATTCATCCCAACAAAATCCATATTTATTCAAATGAAATTGATTAATCATGATCAATCGATTTAACATATACAAACTTTTATGTTATATGTGATTAATCACGGTTTATCGATTAATCGAGTATTGTTTAATATTGCTGAATCAACAAACATACATTAATTCATCCCAACAAAATCCATTTTTATTCAAATGAAATTGATTAATCATGATTAATTGATTTAACATATACAAGCTTTTATGTTTATATGCGATTAATCACGGTTTATCGATTAATCGAGTATTATTTAATATTGCTGAATCAACATACGTACATTAATTCATCCCAACAAAATCCATTTGTATTCAAATGAAATTGATTAATCATGATCAATCGATTTAACATATACAAACTTTTATATTATATGCGATTAATCGCGGTTTATCGATTAATCGAGTATTGTTTAATATTGCTGAATCAACAAACATACATTAATTCATCCCAACAAAATCCATTTTTATTCAAATGAAATTGATTAATCATGATTAATTGATTTAACATATACAAACTTTTATGTTATATGCGATTAATCACAGTTTATCGATTAATCGAGTATTGTTTAATATTGTTGAATCAACAAACATACATTAGTCATCCCAACAAAATCCATTTTTATTCAAATGAAATTGATTAATCATGATTAATTGATTTAACATATACAAACTTTTATGTTAGATGCGATTTATCACGATTAATCTTTTTGACAGCACTCTTTTTTATTTATTTAAAGTTAATAATTTTTGTGCTTGAACTTAAACTTTTTAAGTCCATATTTCTTATTACGTTTTTAAACTAATATTTATATTTTATTGAATCTTTATTTCTGTCAAGAGAAATGTTTGTAATAGTTTTGGTTTTACTTAATGACTTGTCGTGTAGTTTAATCTTTCCCAAGAAACCGCAGAAGAAACATGTGAGAAAATGTTGAATAATCAGTGCGTCCCTCTCATGATGAGTGAACGGATCATAAGATTTCTTTCACACATTAAGACCCTGAACCACAGTGTGTTTACCAAACGGACTGACATATGCTCGCACACACACACACTTTACAGGAGCGCAGCAGGTGATGTCATGCCTCACATCATTCTGTAATGTGGTTGAATGTTCAGCTCAGCATCATCCTGTCTGACATGTATTTCCCCTCCGCACGCAGATCTTCGGCTTGTGGTTTATGTCAAACTCAATTCAGCAGAAAAAAACCTCTTCACTTCAGTCACTCTTCTAGAGATTCATCAGATCTGAATTGTTCAAGTAAGAAGTATTGTTCCACTGGTCCTTCCTTGAGCACTTTTGATAGAGACTGACCACTGCAGACCGGGAACACCCCACAAGAGCTGCAGTTCTGGAGATGCTCAGACCCAGTCGTCTAGCCGTCACAATCTGGCCCTTGTCAAACTCACTCAAATCCTCACGCTTGCCCATTTCTCCTGCTTCTGACACATCAACTCTGAGGAGGAGATGTTCACTTGCTGCCTAATATATCCCACCCACTAACAGAGATCATCAGTGTTATGTATAATAAAAAGCAAGAAAATGCAAGAAGAGACGTAAAACCCATAAAGGTTTATAAACATTTAGCAATTTTAAGACTGTGGGAGAAGAACCTCAATTTATGCTGTGCATTCAACACTAGATCTATTGTGTCAGCGTTTAAAATAGTAATTTACAAGGAACTGCTTGGTTTTATTCAAGTCAGAAATATTATTTAATATTGCTGAATCAACCTAAATTCATCAATTTATACCAGCAAAATTCATTTTTATGGGTTACATTTCAAAGGTCTTTACTAGTTTATTTTTCATTAACTCGTTTAATTTTGATTATTTTGATTCTTACTGTATATCATTGTGCACAAGTAAATGTATTTAGTTTTAAAATGTCACATTTAATTCAGTGATAGTACTTCATTTGTACACTGTATTAAAAAGTTTTAAATAGATTTTCACGTTTTAATTTGAGTAAAAAATGTTTCAAAGTATATTTAGTAAAAAAAAATCATTTAAATTTAACCTCTTAACTGTCACCGTCTCGCTAGCGGGACACATGGCACTCTTTTTTTGATCACCTTTTTTTCGTATCATATATTTTAGTAATTATCATAAATTAGGTATCATTCGAAAGCTTACGAACTCAAAATTCATCCTGTGAAAACCGTTTTGAAATTGGACGTTGCGTTACCATGGAAATTGTGCTTTAAATTATTTTAGCAGGCTCCTCCCCTAGTGGGCGGTGTCATGTTTCATATTACAACATTTATTTGAACTACTTTATAATCAAAATCTTTTCTAATCTTGACAAAACACATATCGTCGGAAAGGTCTGAGTCTCAAGGGTCCATATTTGGTGACCGTTTTGTGATGGAAGTGACATTTGGACAGAAATTTACAGGAAAATGCAACAATCAATGGAATTTCAATGACACCCGGTGGCTATTTTTGGTACAGCGCCTAAACAAAATCTCATGGGAACTTCAAATTTGGAACACAACTTGGTTAGACATATGGCTTTGATTTTATAGTCATTTTAGATTAACAATTCTTTGTAAAATATATATTTTATATAAAATAAAAAATATTTAGTACAGTATTTTTTATTTACAGTAAATTTAAACTTCCATAACTTTTTCATACTTTCATATTTTGAATTGCTTTCACTTTAGAAATAATCTGCCGAGTGAAAAAGCTTTAAAACAAGACCAAACTTTGGTCTATATTCTAAAGTATTCTTGAATTAAAGCCCTTTAAGTTTGGATAGTGCATTTTCATGTGTATCAAAAAGGGGGGCGACTGTTAAGAGGTTAAAGCTTGTTTTGCTTTTGCATCGTTACAATTTGATTTTATACACTGAAAAATATTATTTAATATTGCTGATTCAATCTAAATACATTAATTTATCCAGACAAAATCCATTTTTATGGGTTGAATCAATTAAAAAAAACAGCTCTTTAAAATAACATTTTATGATTCAAGTATCCAGATACTCTTTTCGGTCAGTCTGTGAAGCATTAAAGCTCTTGGCATTGGGAATAGTTGCCGTATCTGATAGGGTTGGTTAACTCTGTCTAAACGGAGCTCATCTGAGTTGTCGATGATCTGTCTGGCCGGAGTTGATTGACAATACTTTTGTTTTCCGTGTATTAAAGAATCTGACATCACTTCTCAAACCACTGACCCTTCCATAACGTCTGTCTGGACGAGGACGCATGATCCTGATCATGAAATGCTGGTGGTTTACACACATAGTCTGGGGACTTTGGAAAGTCTCTCAGCTGCTGGTTTGAATAATTAATGGCATATACATTAAGAGACCTTCATGGATTGATACGCAGTGTGAATCCCCTCCTAATATGGCTCATATTTCACTGACTTCTGGAATGGAAATGATTGATTTTGCCTCTCTGTCTTTAATATCGATGGACTTTTGCAGATGAATAATTCAGAGTTATACCGCACAACACCTCCGCCATATTCATTACAGTAACTCAAGCATGTTGTTGCATTTTTTTATCGTTGCAGCATGATAATATGACCATTATTTGAAACTGAGCGAACTGAATAAATGAACAGCCTAAGATAATCTGCGCAGATAGACACGCATTATGTTGCGTCGCGATATATATCACACGTACTGCGGCGCTGCGATTGTGTGCTTGTGTCTGGCAGGGCGAGTGACTTTCTCTGCTGGACTGTCGTGATGGTATTACTCTGGTGAAATGAGAAGCGGCTTTACTGAGGCCAGTCTCTGATTACCTGTCCCCACCCCGGGTCAAATGACTCTTAAATGTGTTGTTTACACTTCTACCTCATCTGACTTCGGTCTGGGCCCAAACACACACCAGGCATCTGCTGTCATGCTTCATAATGATTATACATTTGGACACTGTATACAATGAGTTTTCCGAGTTTTCATTGAAACGATTTTCACTCTTTGCAAGTCAGTTTCACAAACGCTTACAAAGAAATTACAAATGAAACTTAATTACGTAATTAATATGTCTTTCTACTTCAAAATTTCACATTTAGTTCAATGCGTTTCTTGCCATTTTTTGTAAGTATTTGTCAAATGAGTGAAATTGTTTCAAAGTAAATCCTACACTACATTTTTTCAGTGTAAATGTGATTTTTTTTTTTTTTGCATTTTGGGCCTTTTCTTTTTAGCGTTTCGTTTTTTTGGCATTTTGTTTTGTTGCATTTTGTGGTGTTTTGTTTTATGGCATTATTGGCGTTTTGTAGCATTTTGTGGTGTTTTGTTTTATGTGGTGTTTAGCATTTTGTTTTGTGGCATTTTAGCATTTTGTCGGATTTAGTGCCGTTTTGTAGCATTTTGTGGTGTTTTTTTTGTTGCATTTTGTGGCCTTTTCATTTTAGCGTTTCGTTTTTTGGCATTTTGTTTTGTAGCATTTTGTGGTGTTTTGTTTTATGGCATTATTGGCGTTTTGTTGCATTTTGTGGTGTTTTGTTTTATGTGGTGTTTAGCATTTTGTTTTGTGGCATTTTAGCATTTTGTCGGATTTAGTGCCGTTTTGTAGCATTTTGTGGTGTTTTGTTTTATGGCATTATTGGCGTTTTGTAGCATTTTGTGGCATTTTGTTTTGTGGCATTTTAGCATTTTGTCGGATTTAGTGCCGTTTTGTAGCATTTTGTGGTGTTTTGTTTTATGGCATTATTGGCGTTTTGTAGCATTTTGTGGTGTTTTGTTTTATGTGGTCTTTAGCATTTTGTGGCATTTTGTTTTGTGGCATTTTAGCATTTTGTCGGATTTAGTGCCGTTTTGTAGCATTTTGTGGTGTTTTGTTTTGTTGCATTTTGTGGCTTTTTGCTTTTGGCGTTTCATTCCGAGTACATTTCATGAATACTTATAAAGAAATTACAAATTAAACATGAAAATCAAAGTAAATTCTACACTAATTGTTTTCAGTGTACACTGTGTAAACAAAGTTTTACAAGAAAATAATATTTCAGTCTTTCTACTATGTGTTTCTTGACATTTCTTTCTAAGTTTTTGTCAAATTTATTTGGAATTTCGGAGTAAAAGTTGTTTCAAAGTAAATCCTACATAATGTTTTCAGTGTTCACTGTAAAACAATGACAAAATTGTAAAGTTGTAAACAAAGTTTTACAAGAAAATAATATTTCAGTTTTAAAATTTCACATTTAATTCAGTGATAATACTTCATTTGTACACTGTATTAAAAAGGTTTAAATAGATTTTCAAGTTTAATTTGTCTTTTCTTTGTAAGTATTTGTGACATTTACTAGAAATTTCTGAGTAAAAAATGTTTACTGTAAAAAAAGTAAATCCTACACTAAATTTTTTCAGTGTAAATGTGATTTTTTTTTTTTTTTTTTTGCATTTTGTGGCCTTTTCTTTTTAGTGTTTCGTTTTTTGGCATTTTGTTTTGTTGCATTTTGTGGCATTTTGTTTTGTGGCATTTTAGCATTTTGTCAGATTTAGTGCCGTTTTGTAGCATTTTGTGGTGTTTTGTTTTGTTGCATTTTGTGGCTTTTTGTTTTTGGCGTTTCATTCCGAGTACATTTCATGAATACTTACAAAGAAATTACAAATTAAACATGAAAATCAAAGTAAATTCTACACTAATTGTTTTCAGTGTACACTGTGTAAACAAAGTTTTACAAGAAAATAATATTTCAGTCTTTCTACTATGTGTTTCTTGACATTTCTTTCTAAGTTTTTGTCAAATTCATTTGGAATTTTGGAGTAAAAGTTGTTTCAAAGTAAATCCTACATAATGTTTTCAGTGTTCACTGTAAAACAATGACAAAATTGTAAAGTTGTAAACAAAGTTTTACAAGAAAATAATATTTCAGTTTTAAAATTTCACATTTAATTCAGTGATAATACTTCATTTGTACACTGTATTAAAAAGGTTTAAATAGATTTTCAAGTTTAATTTGTCTTTTCTTTGTAAGTATTTGTGACATTTACTAGAAATTTCTGAGTAAAAAATGTTTACTGTAAAAAAAGTAAATCCTACACTAAATTTTTTCAGTGTAAATGTGATTTTTTTTTTTTTTTTTGCATTTTGTGGCCTTTTCTTTTTAGTGTTTCGTTTTTTGGCATTTTGTTTTGTTGCATTTTGTGGCATTTTGTTTTGTGGCATTTTAGCATTTTGTCGGATTTAGTGCCGTTTTGTAGCATTTTGTGGTGTTTTGTTTTGTTGCATTTTGTGGCTTTTTGTTTTTGGCGTTTCATTCCGAGTACATTTCATGAATACTTACAAAGAAATTACAAATTAAACATGAAAATCAAAGTAAATTCTACACTAATTGTTTTCAGTGTACACTGTGTAAACAAAGTTTTACAAGAAAATAATATTTCAGTCTTTCTACTATGTGTTTCTTGACATTTCTTTCTAAGTTTTTGTCAAATTTATTTGAAATTTCGGAGTAAAAGTTGTTTCAAAGTAAATCCTACATAATGTTTTCAGTGTTCACTGTAAAACAATGACAAAATTGTAAAGTTGTAAACAAAGTTTTACAAGAAAATAATATTTCAGTTTTAAAATTTCACATTTAATTCAGTGATAATACTTCATTTGTACACTGTATTAAAAAGTTTTAAATAGATTTTCAAGTTTAATTTGTCTTTTCTTTGTAAGTATTTGTGACATTTACTAGAAATTTCTGAGTAAAAATTGTTTACTGTAAAAAAATGTAATCCTACAATACATTTTGTAAAAAGAAAAAAAAACTTTTTCAAGTTGTAAACAGTTAAATTTAAAGCTTATTTTTGTCAAATCTTTTGCTTTTGCATCGTTAATATTGAAATAATATCTAAATCAACCATTCAAATCAAAAATATTATTTAATATTGCTGATTTAATCTAAATACATTCATTTATCCCAACAAAATTCATTTTTATGGGTTGAATCAAGTAAAAAAAACAGTAAAAATACAATGAGTTTTAAATTCAAACAATTTCCACTCTTTGCAAGTAAATATCACAAATACTTGACAAATTAAACATGAAAATTTTAAAAGAAGTAAATTCTACACAATTTATTTTCAGTGTAAACTGTAAAAAAAGATTTTTCAAAAATTGTAAACAGTTTTTCAAGTAATTAATATTTTAGTCTTTCTAAAAATTTCACATTTAGTTCAATGTGTTTCTTGCCATTTTTAGTGCCGTTTTGTAGCATTTTGTGGTGTTTTGTTTTGTTGCATTTTGTGGCTTTTTGTTTTTGGCGTTTCATTCCGAGTACATTTCATGAATACTTACAAAGAAATTACAAATTAAACATGAAAATCAAAGTAAATTCTACACTAATTGTTTTCAGTGTACACTGTGTAAACAAAGTTTTACAAGAAAATAATATTTCAGTCTTTCTACTATGTGTTTCTTGACATTTCTTTCTAAGTTTTTGTCAAATTTATTTGAAATTTCGGAGTAAAAGTTGTTTCAAAGTAAATCCTACATAATGTTTTCAGTGTTCACTGTAAAACAATGACAAAATTGTAAAGTTGTAAACAAAGTTTTACAAGAAAATAATATTTCAGTTTTAAAATTTCACATTTAATTCAGTGATAATACTTCATTTGTACACTGTATTAAAAAGGTTTAAATAGATTTTCAAGTTTAATTTGTCTTTTCTTTGTAAGTATTTGTGACATTTACTAGAAATTTCTGAGTAAAAAATGTTTACTGTAAAAAAAGTAAATCCTACACTAAATTTTTTCAGTGTAAATGTGATTTTTTTTTTTTTTTTTGCATTTTGTGGCCTTTTCTTTTTAGCGTTTCGTTTTTTGGCATTTTGTCTTGTAGCATTTTGTGGCGTTTTGTTTTATGGCATTATTGGCGTTTTGTTGCATTTTGTGGTGTTTTGTTTTATGGCATTTTGTTTTGTTTCATTTTGTGGTGTTTTGTTTTATGTGGTGTTTAGCATTTTGTGGCATTTTGTTTTGTGGCATTTTAGCATTTTGTCGGATTTAGTGCCGTTTTGTAGCATTTTGTGGTGTTTTGTTGTGTTGCATTTTGTGGCTTTTTGTTTTTGGCGTTTCATTCCGAGTACATTTCATGAATACTTACAAAGAAATTACAAATTAAACATGAAAATCAAAGTAAATTCTACACTAATTGTTTTCAGTGTACACTGTGTAAACAGAGTTTTACAAGAAAATAATATTTCAGTTTTAAAATTTTACATTTAATTCAGTGATAATACTTCATTTGTACACTGTATTAAAAAGTTTTAAATAGATTTTCAAGATTATTTTGTCTTTTCTTTGTAAGTATTTGTGACATTTACTAGAAATTTCTGAGTAAAAAAATGTTTACTGTAAAAAAAGTAAATCCTACAATACATTTTGTAAAAAGAAAAAAAACTTTTTCAAAGTTGTAAACAGTTAAATTTAAAGCTTATTTTTGTCAAATCTTTTGCTTTTGCATCGTTAATATTGAAATAATATCTAAATCAACCATTCAAATAAAAAATATTATTTAATATTTCTGATTTAATCTAAATACATTAATTTATCCCAACAAAATTCATTTTTATGGGTTGAATCAAGTAAAAAAACAGTAAAAATACAATGAGTTTTAAACTGAAACAATTTCCACTCTTTGTAAGACATTTACTCTTTGTAAGTAAATGTCACAAAAAAATTTTTTTTAAAAGAAGTAAATTCTACACAATTTATTTTCAGTGTAAACTGTAAAAAAAGATTTTTCAAAAACTGTAAACAGTTTTTCAAGTAATTAATATTTTAGTCTTTCTAAAAAATTTCACATTTAGTTCAATGTGTTTCTTGCCATTTTTTGTAAGTATTTGTCAAATTTACTTTGTTTCAAAGTGTTTTCAGTGTAAATGTAAAAATTTGAAGAAGAAAGAATGAAATAGTAATTTCTTGTAAAACTTTGTTTACAATTTGTAAAAGTTTACTTTGAAACAAGAAATTGCAAGTCAATTTCACCAATACTTAAAAAGAAATGACAAAATAAACATGAAAATCTATTTAAAACTTGGAAAAAAATATTTTATACCATGTACAGATGAACTATTATTATTTAAATAAATGTGAAATTGTGATGTACAAAGACTATAATAGTATTTTCTTGTAAAACTTTGTTTTACAACTTTGAAAAAAGTATTTTTCTTTACACTGTTTATAAAGTTGTAAACTAAGTTTCGCAAGAAATTAATATTTCGGTCTTTCTACTTCAAAATTTCACATTTTGTACAATGTCTTTCTTGCCATTTCTTTGTAAGTGTTTGTCAAATTGACTTTTCAGTGTACACTGTAAGGAAAATGAAGTTGTAAACAAAGTTTTACAAGAAATATTTCAGTCTATATGTATCAAAATTTTACATTTAATTCAATTATGATACTTAATTTGTACACTGTATAAAATAATGTTTCATAGAAATTGACTTGCAATTTTTGAGTGGAAATTGTTTCAAAGTTAATCTTACATAATTTTTTTCAGTGTACACTGTAAAAAATGATATGTAAAGTTGTAAACAGAGTTTTACAAGAAAATACTATATCAGTCTTTGTACATCAAAATTTCATTTAATTTGATGATAATACTTAATTTGTACAATGTATGAAATTATATTTCCCAGTTTTAAAGAGATTTTCATGTTTAATTTGTCATTTCTTTGTAAGTATGTTTCAATGTGTTACCATTTAGTGCTTTACTGACAAATTCTGATGTTTCAAAATAAATACGTTTTAAGTGACTAATCTAAGTTTTTATGCAACGTGTGCATTTCCCTGTAAAGCTTTGAAACTATCTCTATTGTATAAAGCTCTAGAAATAAAGGTGACTTTACTTTAAAAAAAAAATAAAGTTATGGCTGGCCTTAAACGAAAAGATTAGATGACTAACTAGAACACTGAAAAAAAATCAAAAGTTGTAAATAAAACACACTTGTGTAACTTTAAAATTTTTAATTATTTGGGAAATATTTCTCAATTTCTCTGTAAAAGCTGTTTCAGATTTTTCTCACGGTTGGGAGTGACCCAAGGGTTAGTAAATGATGAACTAGCTTGATTTACACAAAATTATCTCATAATAAAATACTTTTCAAACAGCTCTGTTTATGAAATTCATCCTGTGAACTCCTGTGTTGTTGTTTGTTAATCGTGATGTCTCTCCAAGGACAAACATATGCGATTATCTCACAGATGTCATACATGCAAGATGAGGTCATACGTTTGTGTGTTGTGGCTAATAATGTCATGAGGCATGAGGTCATTTCCTCTCAAAGAACTAATGCTCAGTTAAAGTACAGTACAGCGAGAACGAAAGTACAGTGAGGAAACTCCCACGGGCTTTAAAAGACAATTAATGTTCAGTTATATTATTGATCAAAAGATCTTATGTTCATTTTTCATTAAGAAAGTGGTTTGAGATTTGCATATTGACAAGTTTGTTTTGTAAATGCATTTCACAATACATATTGTTTCAAAAACAAATCCACCATGATATTCTGAAGTATATACAGTATATTATAAAACATACACTCACCTAAAGGATTATTAGGAACACCACACTAATACTGTGTTTGACCCCCTTTGGCCTTCAGAACTGCCTTAATTCTACGTGGCATTGATTCAACAAGGAGTTGAAAGCATTCTTTAGAAATGTTGGCCCATATTGATAGGATAGCATCTTGCAGTTGATGGAGATTTGTGGGATGCACATCCAGGGCACGAAGCTCCCGTTCCACCACATCCCAAAGATGCTCTATTGGGTTGAGATCTGGGGACTGTGGGGGCCATTTTAGTCCAGTGAACTCATTGTCATGTTCAAGAAACCAATTTGAAATGATTGGAGCTTTGTGACATGGGGCATTATCCTGCTGGAAGTAGCCATCAGAGGATGGGCACATGCTGGTCATAAAGGGATGGACATGGTCAGAAACAATGCTCAGGTAGGCTGTGGCATTTAAACGATGGCCAATTGGCACTAAGGGGCCTAAAGTGTGCCAAGAAAACATCCCCCACACCATTACACCACCACCACCAGCCTGCACAGTGGTAACAAGGCATGATGGATCCATGTTCTCATTCTGTTTACGCCAAATTCTGACTCCACCATCTGAATGTCTCAACAGAAATCCAGACTCATCAGACCAGGCAACATTTTTCCAGTCTTCAACTGTCCAATTTTGGTGAGCTTGTGCAAATTGTAGCCTCTTTTTCCTATTTGTAGTGGAGATGAGTGGTACCCGGTGGGGTCTTCTGCTGTTGTAGCCCATCCGCCTCAAGGTTGTGCGTGTTGTGGCTTCACAAATGCTTTGTCTGCATACCTCGGTTGTAACGAGTGGTTATTTCAGTCAAAGTTGCTCTTCTATCAGCTTGAATCAGTCGGCCCATTCTCCTCTGACCTCTAGCATCAACAAGGCATTTTGGCCCACAGGACTGCCCCATACTG
>CM042249.1:53989096-53996596 GCA_023566225.1 Romanogobio albipinnatus
AAGTGCACTAACTTTTTGAGGGAAGTGCACTAACTTTTTGAGGGAAGAGCACTAACTTTTTGAGGGAAGTGCACTAACTTTTTGAGGGAAGAGCACTAACTTTTTGAGGGAAGTGCACTAACTTTTTGAGGGAAGAGCACTAACTTTTTGAGGGAAGAGCACTAACTTTTTGAGGGAAGAGCACTAACTTTTTGAGGGAAGTGCACTAACTTTTTGAGGGAAGTGCACTAACTTTTTGAGGGAAGTGCACTAACTTTTTGAGGGAAGTGCACTAACTTTTTGAGGGAAGAGCACTAACTTTCTGAGGGAAGTGCACTAACTTTTTGAAGGAAGAGCACTAACATTTTGAGGGAAGTGCACTAACTTTTTGAGGGAAGTGCACTAACTTTTTGTGAGAAATGCACTAACTTTTTGTGAGAAATGCACTAACTTTTTGAGGGAAGTGCACTAACTTTTTGTGAGAAATGCACTAACTTTTTGTGAGAAGTGCACTAACTTTTTGAGGGAAGTGCACTAACTTTTTGTGAGAAATTCACTAACTTTTTGAGGGAAGAGCACTAACTTTTTGAGGGAAGTGCACTAACTTTTTGTGAGAAATGCACTAACTTTTTGTGAGAAGTGCACTAACTTTTTGAAGGAAGTGCACTAACTTTTTAAGGGAAGTGCACTAACTTTTTGTGAGAAATGCACTAACTTTTTGTGAGAAGTGCACTAACTTTTTGAGAGAAGTGCACTAACTTTTTGAGGGAAGAGCACTAACTTTTTGAGGGAAGAGCACTAACTTTTTGAGGGAAGTGCACTAACTTTTTGAGGGAAGTGCACTAACTTTTTGTGAGAAGTGCACTAACTTTTTGAGGGAAGAGCACTAACTTTTTGAGGGAAGTGCACTAACTTTTTGAGGGAAGTGCACTAACTTTTTGTGAGAAGTGCACTAACTTTTTGAGGAAAATTCACTAACTTTTTGAGGGAAGTGCACTAACTTTTTGAGGGAAGTGCACTAACTTTTTGTGAGAAGTGCACTAACTTTTTGAGGGAAGTGCAATAACTTTTTGTGAGAAATGCACTAACTTTTTGAGGGAAGTGCACTAACTTTTTGAGGGAAGTGCACTAACTTTTTGAGGGAAGAGCACTAACTTTTTGAGGGAAGTGCACTAACTTTTTGAGGGAAGAGCACTAACTTTTTGAGGGAAGTGCACTAACTTTTTGAGGGAAGAGCACTAACTTTTTGAGGGAAGAGCACTAACTTTTTGAGGGAAGAGCACTAACTTTTTGAGGGAAGAGCACTAACTTTTTGAGGGAAGAGCACTAACTTTTTGAGGGAAGAGCACTAACTTTTTGAGGGAAGTGCACTAACTTTTTGAGGGAAGTGCACTAACTTTTTGAGGGAAGTGCACTAACTTTTTGAGGGAAGTGCACTAACTTTTTGAGGGAAGAGCACTAACTTTCTGAAGGAAGTGCACTAACTTTTTGAAGGAAGAGCACTAACATTTTGAGGGAAGTGCACTAACTTTTTGAGGGAAGAGCACTAACTTTTTGAGGGAAGTGCACTAACTTTTTGAGGGAAGAGCACTAACTTTTTGAGGGAAGAGCACTAACTTTTTGAGGGAAGAGCACTAACTTTTTGAGGGAAGAGCACTAACTTTTTGAGGGAAGTGCACTAACTTTTTGAGGGAAGTGCACTAACTTTTTGAGGGAAGTGCACTAACTTTTTGAGGGAAGTGCACTAACTTTTTGAGGGAAGAGCACTAACTTTCTGAAGGAAGTGCACTAACTTTTTGAAGGAAGAGCACTAACATTTTGAGGGAAGTGCACTAACTTTTTGAGGGAAGAGCACTAACTTTTTGAGGGAAGTGCACTAACTTTTTGTGAGAAATGCACTAACTTTTTGAGGGAAGAGCACTAACTTTTTGTGAGAAGTGCACTAACTTTTTGTGAGAAATTCACTAACTTTTTGTGAGAAGTGCACTAACTATTTGTGAGAAATGCACTAACTTTTTGAGGGAAGAGCACTAACTTTTTGTGAGAAGTGCACTAACTTTTTGTGAGAAGTGCACTAACTTTTTGTGAGAAGTGCACTAACTTTTTGTGAGAAATGCACTAACTTTTTGTGAGAAATGCACTAACTTTTTGAGGGAAGTGCACTAACTTTTTGTGAGAAATGCACTAACTTTTTGTGAGAAGTGCACTAACTTTTTGAGGGAAGTGCACTAACTTTTTGTGAGAAATTCACTAACTTTTTGAGGGAAGAGCACTAACTTTTTGAGGGAAGTGCACTAACTTTTTGTGAGAAATGCACTAACTTTTTGTGAGAAGTGCACTAACTTTTTGAAGGAAGTGCACTAACTTTTTAAGGGAAGTGCACTAACTTTTTGTGAGAAATGCACTAACTTTTTGTGAGAAGTGCACTAACTTTTTGAGAGAAGTGCACTAACTTTTTGAGGGAAGTGCACTAACTTTTTGAGGGAAGAGCACTAACTTTTTGAGGGAAGTGCACTAACTTTTTGAGGGAAGAGCACTAACTTTTTGAGGGAAGTGCACTAACTTTTTGAGGGAAGAGCACTAACTTTTTGAGGGAAGAGCACTAACTTTTTGAGGGAAGAGCACTAACTTTTTGAGGGAAGAGCACTAACTTTTTGTGAGAAGTGCACTAACTTTTTGAGGGAAGTGCACTAACTTTTTGAGGGAAGAGCACTAACTTTTTGAGGGAAGTGCACTAACCTTTTGAGGGAAGAGCACTAACTTTTTGAGGGAAGTGCACTAACTTTTTGAGGGAAGAGCACTAACTTTTTGAGGGAAGAGCACTAACTTTTTGAGGGAAGAGCACTAACTTTTTGAGGGAAGAGCACTAACTTTTTGAGGGAAGTGCACTAACTTTTTGAGGGAAGTGCACTAACTTTTTGAGGGAAGTGCACTAACTTTTTGAGGGAAGTGCACTAACTTTTTGAGGGAAGAGCACTAACTTTCTGAAGGAAGTGCACTAACTTTTTGAAGGAAGAGCACTAACATTTTGAGGGAAGTGCACTAACTTTTTGAGGGAAGAGCACTAACTTTTTGAGGGAAGTGCACTAACTTTTTGTGAGAAATTCACTAACTTTTTGAGTGAAGTGCACTAACTTTTTGAGTGAAGTGCACTAACTTTTTGTGAGAAATTCACTAACTTTTTGAGGGAAGTGCACTAACTTTTTGAGGGAAGTGCACTAACTTTTTGAGGGAAGAGCACTAACTTTTTGAGGGAAGTGCACTAACTTTTTGAGGGAAGTGCACTAACTTTTTGTGAGAAATTCACTAACTTTTTGAAGGAAGTGCACTAACTTTTTGAGGGAAGTGCACTAACTTTTTGTGAGAAATTCACTAACTTTTTGAGGGAAGTGCACTAACTTTTTGAGGGAAGAGCACTAACTTTTTGTGAGAAGTGCACTAACTTTTTGAGGGAAATTCACTAACTTTTTGAGGGAAGTGCACTAACTTTTTGAGGGAAGAGCACTAACTTTTTGAGGGAAATTCACTAACTTTTTGAGGGAAGTGCACTAACTTTTTGAGGGAAGAGCACTAACTTTTTGAGGGAAGTGCACTAACTTTTTGAGGGAAGTGCACTAACTTTTTGTGAGAAGTGCACTAACTTTTTGAGGGAAATTCACTAACTTTTTGAGGGAAGTGCACTAACTTTTTGAGGGAAGTGCACTAACTTTTTGTGAGAAGTGCACTAACTTTTTGAGGGAAGTGCACTAACTTTTTGTGAGAAATGCACTAACTTTTTGAGGGAAGAGCACTAACTTTTTGTGAGAAGTGCACTAACTTTTTGTGAGAAATTCACTAACTTTTTGTGAGAAGTGCACTAACTATTTGTGAGAAATGCACTAACTTTTTGAGGGAAGAGCACTAACTTTTTGTGAGAAGTGCACTAACTTTTTGTGAGAAGTGCACTAACTTTTTGTGAGAAGTGCACTAACTTTTTGTGAGAAGTGCACTAACTTTTTGTGAGAAATGCACTAACTTTTTGTGAGAAGTGCACTAACTTTTTGTGAGAAGTGCACAAACGTTTTGTGCGAAATGCACTAACTTTTTGAGGGAAGTGCACTAACTTTTTGTGAGAAATGCACTAACTTTTTGTGAGAAGTGCACTAACTTTTTGAGGGAAGTGCACTAACTTTTTGTGAGAAATGCACTAACTTTTTGTGAGAAATGCACTAACTTTTTGTGAGAAATTCACTAACTTTTTAAGGGAAGTGCACTAACTTTTTGTGAGAAATGCACTAACTTTTTGTGAGAAGTGCACTAACTTTCTGAGAGAAGTGCACTAACTTTTTGAGGGAAGAGCACTAACTTTTTGAGGGAAGAGCACTAACTTTTTGAGGGAAGTGCACTAACTTTTTGAGGGAAGTGCACTAACTTTTTGTGAGAAGTGCACTAACTTTTTGAGGGAAGAGCACTAACTTTTTGAGGGAAGTGCACTAACTTTTTGAGGGAAGTGCACTAACTTTTTGTGAGAAGTGCACTAACTTTTTGAGGAAAATTCACTAACTTTTTGAGGGAAGTGCACTAACTTTTTGAGGGAAGTGCACTAACTTTTTGTGAGAAGTGCACTAACTTTTTGAGGGAAGTGCAATAACTTTTTGTGAGAAATGCACTAACTTTTTGTGAGAAGTGCACTAACTTTTTGAGGGAAGTGCACTAACTTTTTGTGAGAAATGCACTAACTTTTTGTGAGAAGTGCACTAACTTTTTGAGGGAAGAGCACTAACTTTTTGTGAGAAGTGCACTAACTTTTTGAGGGAAGTGCACTAACTTTTTGTGAGAAATGCACTAACTTTTTGTGAGAAGTGCACTTACTTTTTGAGGGAAGAGCACTAACTTTTTGTGAGAAGTGCACTAACTTTTTGTGAGAAATTCACTAACTTTTTGTGAGAAGTGCACTAACTATTTGAAGGAAGTGCACTAACTTTTTGAGGGAAGAGCACTAACTTTTTGAGGGAAATGCACTAACTTTTTGTGAGAAATTCACTAACTTTTTGAGGGAAGAGCACTAACTTTTTGAGGGAAATGCACTAACTTTTTGTGAGAAGTGCACTAACTTTTTGTGAGAAGTGCACAAACTTTTTGTGCGAAATGCACTAACTTTTTGAGGGAAGTGCACTAACTTTTTGTGAGAAATGCACTAACTTTTTGTGAGAAATTCACTAACTTTTTGAGGGAAGAGCACTAACTTTTTGAGGGAAGTGCACTAACTTTTTGTGAGAAATGCACTAACTTTTTGTGAGAAGTGCACTAACTTTTTGAAGGAAGTGCACTAACTTTTTGAGGGAAGTGCACTAACTTTTTGTGAGAAATGCACTAACTTTTTGAGGGAAGTGCACTAACTTTTTGAGAGAAGTGCACTAACTTTTTGAGAGAAGTGCACTAACTTTGTGAGAAGTGCACTAACTTTTTGAGAGAAGTGCACTAACTTTTTGAGAGAAGTGCACTAACTTTTTGTGAGAAGTGCACTAACTTTTTGAGAGAAGTGCACTAACTTTTTGAGGGAAGAGCACTAACTTTTTGAGGGAAGAGCACTAACTTTTTGTGGGAAATTCACTAACTTTTTGAGGGAAGTGCACTAACTTTTTGAGGGAAGAGCACTAACTTTTTGAGGGAAGAGCACTAACTTTTTGTGAGAAGTGCACTAACTTTTTGTGAGAAGTGCACTAACTTTTTGTGAGAAGTGCACTAACTTTTTGAGGGAAGTGTACTAACTTTTTGTGAGAAATGCACTAACTTTTTGTGAGAAGTGCACTAACTTTTTGAGGGAAGTGCACTAACTTTATGTGAGAAATTCACTAACTTTTTGTGAGAAATGCACCAACTTTTTGAGGGAAGTGCACTAACTTTTTGTGAGAAGTGCACTAACTTTTTGTGAGAAATGCACTAACTTTTTGTGAGAAGTGCACTAACTTTTTGAGGGAAGTGTACTAACTTTTTGTGAGAAGTGCACTAACTTTTTGAGGGAAGTGCACTAACTTTTTGTGAGAAGTGCACTAACTTTTTGAGGGAAGTGCACTAACTTTTTGAGGGAAGAGCACTAACTTTTTGTGAGAAATTCACTAACTTTTTGTGAGAAATGCACCAACTTTTTGAGGGAAGTGCACTAACTTTTTGTGAGAAGTGCACTAACTTTTTGTGAGAAATGCACTAACTTTTTGTGAGAAGTGCACTAACTTTTTGAGGGAAGTGTACTAACTTTTTGTGAGAAGTGCACTAACTTTTTGAGGGAAGTGCACTAACTTTTTGTGAGAAGTGCACTAACTTTTTGAGGGAAGTGCACTAACTTTTTGAGGGAAGAGCACTAACTTTTTGTGAGAAATTCACTAACTTTTTGTGAGAAATGCACCAACTTTTTGAGGGAAGTGCACTAACTTTTTGAGGGAAGAGCACTAACTTTTTGAGGGAAGAGCACTAACTTTTTGAGGGAAGAGCACTAACTTTTTCTGAGAAGTGCACTAACTTTTTGTGAGAAGTGCACTAACTTTTTGTGAGAAATGCACTAACTTTTTGTGAGAAGTGCACTAACTTTTTGTGAGAAGTGCACTAACTTTTTGTGAGAAGTGCACTAACTTTTTGTGAGAAATGCACTAACTTTTTGAGGGAAGAGCACTAACTTTTTGTGAGAAGTGCACTAACTTTTTGTGAGAAGTGCACTAACTTTTTGTGAGAAGTGCACTAACTTTTTGTGAGAAGTGCACTAACTTTTTGTGAGAAATGCACTAACTTTTTGAGGGAAGAGCACTAACTTTTTGTGAGAAGTGCACTAACTTTTTGTGAGAAATTCACTAACGTTTTGAGGGAAGAGCACTAACTTTTTGTGAGAAATTCACTAACTTTTTGAGGGAAGAGCACTAACTTTTTGTGAGAAATTCACTAACTTTTTGTGAGAAGTGCACTAACTTTTTGTGAGAAATTCACTAACTTTTTGAGGGAAGAGCACTAACTTTTTGTGAGAAATTCACTAACTTTTTGAAGGAAGAGCACTAACTTTTTGTGAGAAGTGCACTAACTTTTTGAGGGAAGTGCACTAACTTTTTGAGGGAAGAGCACTAACTTTTTGAGAGAAGAGCACTAACTTTTTGTGAGAAGTGCACTAACTTTTTGAGGGAAGTGTACTAACTTTTTGTGAGAAATGCACTAACTTTTTGAGGGAAGTGTACTAACTTTTTGTGAGAAATGCACTAACTTTTTGTGAGAAGTGCACTAACTTTTTGAGGGAAGAGCACTAACTTTTTGAGAGAAGAGCACTAACTTTTTGTGAGAAGTGCACTAACTTTTTGAGGGAAGTGTACTAACTTTTTGTGAGAAATGCACTAACTTTTTGTGAGAAGTGCACTAACTTTTTGTGAGAAGTGCACTAACTTTTTGAGGGAAGTGTACTAACTTTTTGTGAGAAATGCACTAACTTTTTGTGAGAAGTGCACTAACTTTTTGAGGGAAGAGCACTAACTTTTTGAGGGAAGAGCACTAACTTTTTGTGAG
>CM042249.1:54001596-54016596 GCA_023566225.1 Romanogobio albipinnatus
TGCCATCTCAAACACACTGTAGATATTCACTGTATGTATTGAGATAACTCAATTATATGGTGACTTGCATTAAAATTAGGGGTGTAACGATTCATCTACTACATCGATGTATCGATTTATTTTCCTACGATCTAACTACATCGATCTGTGCTCGGCAAGTTGGCCTTCCGGACGACATATATCGATCTAACATCGTCTTAAAAGGTAATCAATCGATTGTATCGATCATAGGAAATAACGCATTGGATTTAAGCACGTCAGACTTTAAATGGATGTTTTTTCTTAGCACTTTTAATGATAATGGCGTTAAACGTTACTCGATTCATTCTGCCTATCTGTGACATCATCGCAACGCACGCACCAGCAGCAGCGCTAAGAAAACAAAACATAGCATGGCGGATGGCAGAGGAGAAGCCAACCAGCGAGAAATTATCAAGCCACCAGGAGAAACAGCTACCTGTACTTTCAACCCATGCTAAATGTTACCTGTGCATTCCTGACACCAGTGTGCCAGCAGAGCGAGTTTGTAGTACTGCTGGCGACATAGTGAACGTACAGAGAAGTGTTCTGCGGTCAGATCATGTTGATATTTTTGAAAAAGAAATATGTAGAGTCATTGAAGAGTAGTTGGTTACATTTTATCTTTTGTTAAATATTGTTTGTTTATTAAACTGAGAGTAGTAGCAGGTTTCGCCAGTTTATTCAACCTGAAGAAATGTTGGTTGCACTTTATTTTTGATAATAATATTGTATTTGTATTATTTTAATGTTGAAAAACAACAGCAAAAGTAACAGGTACACCTACTATTAATTAAACCTGAAGAGAAGTTAGTTGCACTTTATTTTTGATATTAATATTGTAATATTAATATGTTGGATAACAAAAGCAGAAGTAGCAGGTTAACCTACTGTTGAAATGTTGGTTGCACTTACTGTGCTTTTATTGAAAATGTATTGAATATTGAAAATGAGAGCAGAAAAGGTTAACTTCCTGTTAATTCAACCTAAACTGTTGGTTGCACTTTATTCAAATAAAATTTGAATGCATTTGCCATTAATTGTTGTTTACTTGTTTGTTTATATCCATAATTAATTGATACCTGATTCCCTTACAAGAAACAACAGGAATCTAGGAAACTTCACCTGCACTGACCAGTATCCAGATATTTATTTCAGTCACACAATTTTTGGCTAAAAAGTTACTGAATCGATTTCAAGTCACTGAATCGTTTCGGATCGTATCGTTCTATGAACCAAAATCGTCCTTGAATCGTATCGACAACCTCAAATCGTGATACGAATCGAATCGTTGTTAAAACGAATCGTTACACCCCTAATTAAAATGTTTATTCGTCTCAATTAAATTATGTGAACTGAATGACTTTTAACATTGACACTTTAGTTGTTTAACCAACTGATGATTTTCAACTCAGCAATCAACACACAACTGAGTTTTGACCTCCAAAATCTTATTATAGTGTATTTTTATGGTAAGTATTGGTGTTTTATGTTTTAAATCAAGCAGAAATCACTCTTTAAGGAAACAATTGCAGGTCACACTTTATACAGTGAACATGATTTCCTTAAATTGACTTAAGTCCCCTGTTGGATGGTAAAACACGACGCCTGTTTGATTGCTTTGCCATTTCTTGCCATCACAAACACACTGTACAGATTTCAGAACTAAATTTTATGGTGACTTGCATGAAAATGTTTATCCGTCTCAATTAAATTATGCAAACTGAATGACTTTTAACATTGACACCTTAGTTGAAGATTTTCAACTCAACAATCAACACAACTGAGTTTTGACCTCCAAAATCATTATACAGTGTATATTAAATTTAAATAAAAAATATAAAATTTCTTTACAAAACAAGTTTGACTCTCTACTGCTTATTCATTATTGTTTATGTTACATGGTCCATGTTTACATTACAGTATAAAATTGTTCCTAAGTTTTCCCCTTTTATATAGATGGTAATGACTAAATATCCTTGCACACCGAAATTTTCACACATTAAAAAAAAGATCAAGCACGTTCAAATTTCTGTTATTCATTTTTGTGTTAAAATTTTGAACATAAGTTGAACAGTTTAAAAAAGAAAGTGTGAACGTTCAAATTAGCCTTTATAGTTCATAAAGTTTTGCTGGCGTTTGTATCTAATTGAGAAAAGAATGAATGTAAATTGAAAGATGTCGTCATTGAACGCATTTTGTGCCAAAGCAAATAAATGATCCACAGTTTAGCCACATAGGCTGATGTGATCCCTGAGTGAAGAGTTTTGAAAAAGTGATGCGTATGCAGAAATGTGTCCTAGCAGATGTTTAAAAAACCCTGTAATATCACTATTAGTAAGGGATCACTGTATAATATCAGTCTTTAAATGTGAGATATTTAAAGTGAACCTAAAGTATACTTGCAATAGTGTGATTTTAGCACAATTAAATATACTTAATGGATGACAATTCTCTTCTGATAGCATATAATTCAGTGGAAAAAGAAGTAAACTTGAGAATTACATATGGCATATCTTGCTTTATTATGCTGAGATTGATCGAGCCTGGTATAAATAACTCCATACAGATCTATTGTTTTACAAAAATAATCTATTGTTTACAAAAGGAGAAAACGTGTGTACTTTAATGTAAACTTGGACCATGAGACATAAACTGAAGTTAACAGCAAAAAAAAATATACTATAATGCTGACTTTTGTTAGTGTTTTTTGTTGTATGAGTTAAAAGTGTATATGTTGGGTGAATCCTCGTTGTGTTCTGGAAGAATGAGTTGATTTAAGACATCAATGAAGTGTTTTGGTAGTTTTAGCACATTTTGAACGTGAAATTAACTGCTTTGCTAAGAAAAGAGAAAGGTGTCCTAGCGATTGTAGCTGAGAGATAGACGTCAAACAGACTCAAACAAAGACCCAGAATTCTGTGGTGTTACAGTGCTGTAAATGGCTGCTGTATGGTTTCTTTATGAAATAACAGGCACAATGGCCAAGATATTTCTGCAAAAACTCCAAAGTAATGTTCGGTTGCAGTGAGAAACTAAAAAAACTCATGCATCCTTAATGTGTGTATTTAGCCTAGTGTAGATCAGTTTGCTTACACATCCCCCAAACTCCATTTACATATGAATACAGGAAAGGCCAAAGCCATTGTCTCACAGGTGAGGAATAGGCCTTACAGAGCTGCTACACACGTCACAGAAACAAACTTCTCAAACAAACTAGAGAAGACGCTGGGATTTACCTGGGAAAATTAAATCAATGTACACTTTTTCCAATCCCTACGACACATTTTTCAATACTTGGGTCACTTTTTTAAAACTCTTCACACACTTCTCCAAACTGAATTTCAGCTTGGCACAGCAGTTATTTTAATGTTCAAAATGCACTAAAACTACCAAAAAGGATTCTGAGGATTCAAAGGAATCACCCAACAAACACACTTTTTCAATCATAAAACACAGACCTAAAACACATGATCATTACACAATGTTTTCTTTTGTAAAATTTTCTTTTCAAAACAAGACTTACACTATAATTCAGTGCAGTTTATGTTACATGGTCCTTGGTCCTTGGTCCAGTACAGTATAACATTATTCCTAAATGTTTCCCTTTTGAATGGATGGCAATGCAATTTAAAAACTAACACCAGCTAAATCTATTTGTTTTGATAGTATTTTATATTTTAGATTCAAAATACAACCCCAAATCAGAAAAAGTTGGGACAGTTTGGAAAACGCAAAAAAAAAGAAGAAAAAAAAAGAGGTGATTTCTAAATTTACTTTGACTTGTATTGCATTGCAGACAATATGAACACAAAATATTTCATGTTTTGTCTGGTCAACTTCATGTCATTTGTAAATATGCATCCTTTCCTGTCATTCAGACCTGCAACACATTTCAAAAAAAGTTGGGACAGTAAAGCATTTAACACTTTGTAATGTTGCCATTCCTTTTCACAACACTTAAAAGACGTTTAGGGACTGAAGACACCAAGTGATGAAGTGTTTCAGGTGTAATTTTGTCTTAAGGTGGGCAACAGTACGGGGTCTTCGTTGTCCACATTCCCTATTGGAGACAGGTCGGGACTGAGGCAGGCCAGTCAAGTACCCGAACCCACTTCCTCCGCAGCCAGGACTGCAGAATGTGTGCAGAATGTGGTTTTGCATTGTCTTGTTGAAATATGCATGGACGTCCCTGGAAAAGATGTCTTCTTGAAGGCAGCATATTATGCTCCAAAATCTCTATGTACTTTTCAGCATTAATGGTGCCTTCACAGGACCTTTCTTGGATGCTGCTTTTGTAGCAAATCATAATTACAATCACCTGTTGACATCACCTGTTTCAAATCACATCATTATTTAGCCATTTTACCTCATTACTAGCCCTAAATTGCTCCTGTCCCAACTTTTTTTGAAATGTGTTGCAGGTCTGAATGACAGGAAAGGATGCATATTTACAAATGACATGAAGTTGACCAGACAAAACATGAAATATTTTGTGTTCATATTGTCTGCAATGAAATACAAGTCAAAGTAAATTTAGAAATCACTTCTTTTTTTTTATTTGCGTTTTCCATACTGTCCCAACTTTTTCTGATTTGGGGTTGTATATTTCAATATGGTATTACTGTCTAAATGTAGCAAATTTCTATTATTTTTTTAGTTTTGTGTTAAATTTTGAACATAAGTTTAACAGTTTTGAAAAGAGAATGTAAAAATGTTCAAATTGGCCTGTATAGTACATAATGTTTTGGTGGTGTTTGTGTCAAAGTCAGAAAAGAATGAATGTAAATTGAAAGATGTCGTCATTGAACACATTTTGTGCCCAAAGCATTGATAAATGATCCAGAGTTTAGCCACATAGACTGATGTGATCACTGAGTGAAGACAAAAAGTGAACAGTGAAAAAGTGATGAGGATTGAGAAATGTGTCCCAGCAAATGTAAAAAACAAAACAAAACAGTTGACATGTTTTAAATTGTTTTAAAAATTAAATTAAATTAAATATATTTTCATCTTATTAGAAGTGATATTTTCTTGGTGTTTAGCCCCACAGCTTTCTGCATATCGCTTTACGTTTTTTTTTTTATTGCATTGGCCAATACTAAATTGATATGTTAAAAACTGTGAATCATTTTTCATTGCTTTCACACAAAATGCATTCAATGACCACATTTTCCAAAATCCACGAACACTTTTGTTATTCGTACCTAACCATCTGCAAAACTATATATTTTTAGCACATTCTTTGAATGCTAACACACTGCTTTCAGAACTGATCAAACACATTCAAGTCTGAACGATGATCAACTCATTTCTGCAGAAATTATATTAAAATCCAAAGGGACCCACTTTATATAAGGTGGCCTTAACTACTATGTACTAACATTTTAATTATCCATTTGATACAATGCACTTATTGTTTACATACATGTCTTTACATTGTACTTACATTTTGAAATATACCTGCATGTAATTACATCTGTAATTAATTTCTGTAGTTACATCTTGTTTTGAAAAGAAAATTTTACAAAAGAAAACATTGTGTAATGATCATGTGTTTTAGGTCTGTGTTTTATGATTGAAAAAGTGTGTTTGTTGGGTGATTCCTTTGAATCCTCAGAATCCTTTTTGGTAGTTTTAGTGCATTTTGAACATTAAAATAACTGCTGTGCCAAGCTGAAATTCAGTTTGGAGAAGTGTGTGAAGAGTTTTAAAAAAGTGACCCAAGTATTGAAAAATGTGTCGTAGGGATTGGAAAAAGTGTACATTGATTTAATTTTCCCAGGTAAATCCCAGCGTCTTCTCTAGTTTGTTTGAGAAGTTTGTTTCTGTGACGTGTGTAGCAGCTCTGTAAGGCCTATTCCTCACCTGTGAGACAATGGCTTTGGCCTTTCCTGTATTCATATGTAAATGGAGTTTGGGGGATGTGTAAGCAAACTGATCTACACAGGCTAAATACACACATGAAGTATTTTTTTTAGTAGTTAGGAGTTTATGTACTATACAGGCCAATTTGAACATTTTTACATTCTCTTTTCAAAACTGTTAAACTTATGTTCAAAATTTAACACAAAACTAAAAAAATAATAGAAATTTGCTACATTTAGACAGTAATACCATATTGAAATATACAACCCCAAATCAGAAAAAGTTGGGACAGTATGGAAAACGCAAATACAAAAAAAAGAAGTGATTTCTAAATTTACTTTGACTTGTATTTCATTGCAGACAATATGAACACAAAATATTTCATGTTTTGTCTGGTCAACTTCATGTCATTTGTAAATATGCATCCTTTCCTGTCATTCAGACCTGCAACACATTTCAAAAAAAGTTGGGACAGGAGCAATTTAGGGCTAGTAATGAGGTAAAATGGCTAAATAATGATGTGATTTGAAACAGGTGATGTCAACAGGTGATTGTAATTATGATTTGCTACAAAAGCAGCATCCAAGAAAGGTCCTGTGAAGGCACCATTAATGCTGAAAAGTACATAGAGATTTTGGAGCATAATATGCTGCCTTCAAGAAGACATCTTTTCCAGGGACGTCCATGCATATTTCAACAAGACAATGCAAAACCACATTCTGCACACATTCTGCAGTCCTGGCTGCGGAGGAAGTGGGTTCGGGTACTTGACTGGCCTGCCTCAGTCCCGACCTGTCTCCAATAGGGAATGTGGACAACGAAGACCCCGTACTGTTGCCCACCTTAAGACAAAATTACACCTGAAACACTTCATCACTTGGTGTCTTCAGTCCCTAAACGTCTTTTAAGTGTTGTGAAAAGGAATGGCAACATTACAAAGTGTTAAATGCTTTACTGTCCCAACTTTTTTTGAAATGTGTTGCAGGTCTGAATGACAGGAAAGGATGCATATTTACAAATGACATGAAGTTGACCAGACAAAACATGAAATATTTTGAATTCATATTGTCTGCAATGAAATACAAGTCAAAGTAAATTTAGAAATGACCTCTTTTTTTTGCGTTTTCCAAACTGTCCCAACTTTTTCTGATTCGGGGTTGTATTTTGAATCTAAAATATAAAATACTATCAAAACAAATAGATTTAGCTGGTGTTAGTTTTTAAATTGCATTGCCATCCATTCAAAAGGGAAACATTTAGGAATAATGTTATACTGTACTGGACCAAGGACCAAGGACCATGTAACATAAACTGCACTGAATTATAGTGTAAGTCTTGTTTTGAAAAGAAAATTTTACAAAAGAAAACATTGTGTAATGATCATGTGTTTTAGGTCTGTGTTTTATGATTGAAAAAGTGTGTTTGTTGGGTGATTCCTTTGAATCCTCAGAATCCTTTTTGGTAGTTTTAGTGCATTTTGAACATTAAAATAACTGCTGTGCCAAGCTGAAATTCAGTTTGGAGAAGTGTGTGAAGAGTTTTAAAAAAGTGACCCAAGTATTGAAAAATGTGTCGTAGGGATTGGAAAAAGTGTACATTGATTTAATTTTCCCAGGTAAATCCCAGCGTCTTCTCTAGTTTGTTTGAGAAGTTTGTTTCTGTGACGTGTGTAGCAGCTCTGTAAGGCCTATTCCTCACCTGTGAGACAATGGCTTTGGCCTTTCCTGTATTCATATGTAAATAGGGTTTGGGGGATGTGTCAATCTCGATCAATCTCAGCATAATAAAGCAAGATATGCCATATGTAATTCTCAAGTTTACTTCTTTTTCCACTGAATTATATGCTATCAGAAGAGAACTGTCCGTTTTCTTCCACGTGTGTGAGTGTTATGAGTCAGAGATCGCATTCGCTCTGGATCAGTCAATTATATTACAATCATAAATCACTAGAAATAATGCATGTCTGTCTATTATATAATTATAGCAAGTCCTCGATGATGGTTTGAGTGGCGTTCGGTGTTAAACCTCCATTCATCAACGATTCACCTCACTTTGACGCGTTCAGTGTGAAATGGCCGTAACAATTTTTTATGATAGTATTAAAGCATCAAATATTGTAAACCCTAGTGACCTGCATGAGACTTACTGGTATAAATATTATAATTATTCTTGGAGTACTCCTTTATTGCACAATGCACATTTCTTAATGATGGCTGTTTCGCAATTCTGGGAATGCAAAGAAGGGACTTGTGTTTTCGTGGAGACCAGTCTTGCTATGTGATCTTGAAAGAACGAGCTCAGAAGTTTGTGAGGACACAGAACAGAAATTGAGATGTGTGAACTTGTTGCTCAACTAACCATCCCAGCATATTATATAGTGGCTAACACAAAATAACCACAAACATAACCTATTAAAACATTTATTTCATATTATTGTAGACATTGTTTTCATATACTTGTATATCTTATAACATCCGGGTACTTTTGTGCATCACTTTTTCAAAACTCTTCACTCAGGGATCACATCAGCCTATGTGGCTAAACTGTGGATCATTTATTTGCTTTGGCACAAAATGCGTTCAATGACGACATCTTTCAATTTACATTCATTCTTTTCTCAATTAGATACAAACGCCAGCAAAACTTTATGAACTATAAAGGCTAATTTGAACGTTCACACTTTCTTTTTTAAACTGTTCAACTTATGTTCAAAATTTTAACACAAAAATGAATAACACAGAAATTTGAAACCCCTCTTAAAATGCTTGCTATGGATGCGAAAAATGCAGAAAACTGAACCTGATCAGATTTTTTTTTATGACGAAGGAAAGTTTCAGAGGCTGTGTGTAAACGTGCTTGATCTTCTTTTTTTTTACGTGTGAAAATTTCGGTGTGCAAGGATATTTAGTCATTACCATCTATATAAAAGGGGAAAACTTAGGAACAATTTTATACTGTAATGTAAACATGGACCATGTAACATAAACAATAATGAATAAGCAGTAGAGAGTCAAACTTGTTTTGTAAAGAAATTTTATATTTTTTATTTAAATTTAATATACACTGTATAATGATTTTGGAGGTCAAAACTCAGTTGTGTTGATTGTTGAGTTGAAAATCTTCAACTAAAGTGTCAATGTTAAAAGTCATTCAGTTTGCATAATTTAATTGAGACGGATAAACATTTTCATGCAAGTCACCATAAAATTTAGTTCTGACCTTCAAAATCTGTACAGTGTGTTTGTGATGGCAAGAAATGGCAAAGCAATCAAACAGGCGTCGTGTTTTACCATCCAACAGGGGACAAGTCAATTTAAGGAAATCATGTTCACTGTATAAAGTGTGACCTGCAATTGTTTCCTTAAAGAGTGATTTCTGCTTGATTTAAAACATAAAACACCAATACTTACCATAAAAATACACTATAATAAGATTTTAGAGGTCAAAACTCAGTTGTGTGTTGATTGCTGAGTTGCAAATCATCAGTTGGTTAAACAACTAAAGTGTCAATGTTAAAAGTCATTCAGTTCACATAATTTAATTGAGACGGATAAACATTTTAATGCAAGTCGCCATATAATTGAGTTATCTCAATATATACAGTGAATATCTACAGTGTGTTTGAGATGGCAAGAAATGACAACGCAAACACACTGGTGTCGTGATTTACTATCTAACAGGGGACCGAGTCATTGTGTTTAACATAATCATTATTCAAAGATGATCTGCAATTAATACATTAAAGAACTATTTCTGCTTGATTTAACTCTTAAAACTCAGTTATTGCTATAAAAACTCTAAATCTCTACAGTGTGTTTATGGCAAGAAATGACAACGCAAACACACTGGTGTCGTGATTTACTATCTAACAGGGGACCGAGTCATTGTGTTTAACATAATCATTATTCAAAGAGGATCTGCAATTAATACATTAGAGAACTATTTCTGCTTGATTTAACTCTTAAAACTCAGTTATTGCTATAAAAACTCTAAATATCTACAGTGTGTTTGAGATGGCAAGAAATGACAACGCAAACACACTGGTGTCGTGATTTACTATCTAACAGGGGACCGAGTCATTGTGTTTAACATAATCATTGATCTGATGATCTGCAATTAATACATTAGAGAACTATTTCTGCTTGATTTAACTCTTAAAACTCAGCTATTGCTATAAAAACTCTAAATCTCTACAGTGTGTTTGAGATGGCAAGAAATGACAACGCAAACACACTGGTGTCGTGATTTACTATCTAACAGGGGACCGAGTCATTGTGTTTAACATAATCATTGATCTGATGATCTGCAATTAATACATTAGAGAACTATTTCTGCTTGATTTAACTCTTAAAACTCAGTTATTGCTATAAAAACTCTAAATCTCTACAGTGTGTTTGAGATGGCAAGAAATGACAACGCAAACACACTGGTGTCGTGATTTACTATCTAACAGGGGACCGAGTCATTGTGTTTAACATAATCATTATTCAAAGAGGATCTGCAATTAATACATTAGAGAAATATTTCTGCTTGATTTAACTCTTAAAACTCAGTTATTGCTATAAAAACTCTAAATATCTACAGTGTGTTTGAGATGGTAAGAAATGACAACGCAAACACACTGGTGTCGTGATTTACTATCTAACAGGGGACAGAGTCATTGTGTTTAACATAATCATTATTCAAAGATGATCTGCAATTAATACATTAGAGAAATATTTCTGCTTGATTTAACTCTTAAAACTCAGTTATTGCTATAAAAACTCTAAATCTCCACAGTGTGTTTATGGCAAGAAATGACAACGCTAACACACTGGTGTCGTGATTTACTATCTAACAGGGGACCGAGTCATTGTGTTTAACATAATCATTGATCTGATGATCTGCAATTAATACATTAGAGAACTATTTCTGCTTGATTTAACTCTTAAAACTCAGTTATTGCTATAAAAACTCTAAATCTCTACAGTGTGTTTATGATGGCAAGAAATGACAACGCAAACACACTGGTGTCATGATTTACTATCTAACAGGGGACCGAGTCATTTTGTTTAACATAATCATTATTCAAAGATGATCTGCAATTAATACATTAGAGAAATATTTCTGCTTGATTTAATTCTTAAAACTCAGTTATTGCTATAAAAACTCTAAATCTCTACAGTGTGTTTATGGCAAGAAATGACAACGCAAACACACTGGTGTCGTGATTTACTATCTAACAGGGGACAGAGTCATTGTGTTTAACATAATCATTATTCAATGATGATCTGCAATTAATACATTAGAGAAATATTTCTGCTTGATTTAACTCTTAAAACTCAGTTATTGCTATAAAAACTCTAAATCTCCACAGTGTGTTTATGGCAAGAAATGACAACGCTAACACACTGGTGTCGTGATTTACTATCTAACAGGGGACCGAGTCATTGTGTTTAACATAATCATTGATCTGATGATCTGCAATTAATACATTAGAGAACTATTTCTGCTTGATTTAACTCTTAAAACTCAGTTATTGCTATAAAAACTCTAAATATCTACAGTGTGTTTGAGATGGCAAGAAATGACAACGCAAACACACTGGTGTCGTGATTTACTATCTAACAGGGGACCGAGTCATTGTGTTTAACATAATCATTGATCTGATGATCTGCAATTAATACATTAGAGAACTATTTCTGCTTTATTTAACTCTTAAAACTCAGTTATTGCTATAAAAACTCTAAATCTCTACAGTGTGTTTGAGATGGCAAGAAATGACAACGCAAACACACTGGTGTCGTGATTTACTATCTAACAGGGGACCGAGTCATTGTGTTTAACATAATCATTATTTACTATATAAAGTGATGACCTGTGATTATTACCTTAAAGAACAATTTCTGCTTGTCCAGTCCTATATTTATTTATTTTTTTATTGGTGCAAGAAATAAAATCTCACTCTAAAAATCTCAAAAACAAAGGACATTTTTGGGGATTTTAGAGAGCAGAAACTATGTTTTAATTAAAAATAAGTCACACATTGAAATACCTTTACTGTAAAAAAAAATTCAGGTCTCCAATTGAAAATTTTCTGTAAATTGATGCACTTTAATTCAATTAAAATTCAAGAAATTCAATTTGGCCTACTAAAAAATTTAGATGTGATCGGTCACTAGAAAATGTTCAATTGGAGACCTGATTTTTTTTTTTACAGTGTTGGTGTTCTTGAAAATAAGCTTAAATGAGTGGACGGATCATATACTGTAAGTATGAAGACACAACAGAGAATGAATTTCTTAAAGATAATTCTTAATTTTAAGAATTTTTTTATTTCTTAAATTATTTTCTGTAATGTCCACAACATGGCTTTTCCTCCGTTGTGTGCTCATTGTGTTCCCTGATGCCTGTGTGAACATTATATAATTATAATTATATATATATATATATATTAAATAATGAAGACAGACTTGACTGCCAGCTCTCTTCCCTTTCACACACACAGCTCCATTGCAGGCTATGGAGGTCCCCTGTTGGATAGGTAGACATCGTTCAGGTCCCCTCTTGGCATGTTTAAAAAAAAAAAAAAAATGCTTATTTGAAGTTATATTATGAAAAAAGACCTTAAAACAAAATTTTGTATCTAAGTTTTGTTTCTTCAAAATGACTAGAAACACAGGTCCCCTCTTGGTCAGTGTGGAGTGATGGTCCCCTGTTGGTAATATAGACGTGTATGTGTGTGTGTGTGTGTGTGTGTGTGTGTGTGTGTGTGTGTGTGTGTGTGAGAGAGAGAGTGTGTGTGTGTGTGTGTGTGTGTGTGTGTGTGCAGGGTTAATGAGTCTGCAGACGAGTGTGTGTTATCAGCGGTGAAGCACTGATCACAGGTCAGTGTGTGTGTGTGTGTGAGAGAGAGAGAGAGAGAGAGAGAGTCTGTGTTAGTGAAAGTGTGTGTGTGTGTGTGTGTGTGTGTGTGTGTGTGTGTGTGTGTGTGTGTGTGTGTGTGCAGGGTTAATGAGTCTGCAGACGAGTGTGTGTTATCAGCGGTGAAGCACTGATCACAGGTCAGTGTGTGTCGACTCAATGGCTCTTCACAGAGACTTTGAATGGTCGATGTGCTCATGTGGTTGCTATGGTGCTCGTCCAATTAGGACAGCCGGAAAACCCCTAGACTGGTTTCCAGGCAGGATTCATGTGCTCAGTGGTTTTGGTGGGACCTGAGAAACTTTTACCATAAACTTTATTTTATTTTATTTTATTTATTATTTATTTATTTATTTATTTATTTTATTTTTTTATATTTTATTTTATTTTATTGCATTGTTTTTTTTATTTACTCAATTTTTGTGTTTTATTCCATTACATTTTTATAATTTAATGCATTGAATATTTTTTTTTTATTATTCTTTTATTTATTTATTTTATTTATCATTTTTATATTTTAAATGCATTGCAATGTATTTTCGCATTTTAATGTGTTGCATTGTATTTATTTTATTTCATGTATAATGCATGTACAGTTTTACCATAAACTTTATTATTTTATTTATTTATTATTTTATGTTAAATGTATTATTTATTATTATTATTTTTAATTATATTTTATTTTTATTTATTTTTTAATTGATTGTTTTTGTAATGTATTGCATTGTTTTTTATTTTACTTAATATTTGTATTTTATTGCATTGCATTGTATTTTCATATTTTAGTGTGTTGCATTGCTTTTATTTGATTTCATGTCGAGTATATTATGTTGTGTACATGTCATTTAAATGTATGTATAAAGTTATTAATGATGTGTTCATGTAAAGCCAATAAAGCGCCGTATCACAGTCACTTGAGTCTGGAGAGAGTTCAAAGGGTGCAGAGCTGTAGAGGAAGTGGAGCATGTGTGTGTGTGTGTGTGTGTGTGTGTGTGTGTGTGTGTGTGTGTGTGTGTGTGTGTGTGTGTGTGTGTGTGTGTGTGTGTGTGTGTGTGTGTGTGTGTGTGTGTGTGTGTGTGTGTGTGTGTGTGTGTGTGTGTGTGTGTGTGTGAGAGAGTGTGTGAGTTCTGGTTGTGGTTTCTGATGCAATCATAAAGCCTCATCTGACTCCATGACCCGCGGAGGAACCGTGTTTATATCTCTCTCTCGCCCGCTCTCTCTCTCGCCCGGCCCGGCCCGGCCTGCTGTTGCCATAGAAACAGAGTGAGCCCCCATGAATCATTCAACTGAGTTTCAGCTCAACGCTATAAAGGCAAACACACACTAATGACGGCTGTTGGACGGGACCACGACCTGTCCCATCCTCAGACCCACACACACACACACACACACGTGCTGTCCGGCGTCTCGTGCAGTGAGGGGTGTTATTATCAGAGCAACTCTCTCTCCTGAGCTACTCATGTTTAAATCAACACCTCTGATCACTGTCACAGCTCATCCAGCAGACTCGGCTCTCAGTGAGGGCTTCCAACCGGGAAACAAGCAGAGGAGTAAAATACTAATCAGGATATTTTAAAGTCTGTTTCTAAAAGTGGTTCGTTTTGATAAACAGAATGCATTTCACATGTTATCGCATTGCATTGCATTTAATTGCATTGTTTTTTATTTTTTTATTTTATTATTCTATTTATTTTATTATTTTTTATTTATTTTATTGCATTGCATTGTTTTTATTTTATTTTATTTATTTTATCCCATTGCATTTTATTTAATTGCATTTTTTTTTATTTGTTTGTTTGTTTGTTTATTTATTTTATTTATTTTATCCCATTGAGTTTTATTTAATTGCATTGTTTTTATTATTCATTATTGTATTTTGTTTAATTTATTTGTTTGTTTGTTTTTTATTTTATTTTATTTTATTTTATTTATTTATTTTATTTTTATTTTATTTAATTGCATTGTTTTTATTATTCATTATTGTATTTTGTTTTATTTATTTGTTTATTTATTTATTTATTTTGCTTTTTATTTGTTTATTTAATCTATTTCTTTTATCCCATTGCATTTTATTGAATTTTTATTTATTGAATTTATTTTTTTATTTATTATTTTATTCTGTTTTATTTTTTTTATTTTTTTATCCCATTGCATGTTATTTAATTGCATTGTTTTTTATTCATTTCATTTTACTATTTTATTTTATCTATC